>CP139501.1:207007359-207019110 GCA_021014915.2 Artemisia tridentata subsp. tridentata
TTCAGGTGGTGGATATGGTGACGTATATGGTGGTGGTTGGGGCTCTTATGATCACCGAGGACCTCCACGTCATTGATCTTTTCAATGGTCTTCGGTGGTTCATTGCAGCAAGGACATAGAGGCGTAGACGCTGTCAATATGCCAAAGCTACATTTTATCTTATTGGAGTAACCAGTATGTAGCGTCTTTCTGTTGGATTTGGTATTGTAGCCGATCTGCGTGAGATGGTTGGTAACTTGGTACATATACAATGTAACTTTATCTTTATTTTCAACTCAAATGTATGCTTAAAGGCTTCTTGTTTCAATAAACACAAAATCATCCAAAACCTTTGATGAATGCAACGTACACGTAAAAAACATGCATTTTGCGAAGGCACAAAGAACTGAAATGCTAATAAAAATTTCCCGTTAGATACACCAAATATGTAACAGAGTTTTGTTACCGGTTCTTGTTTCACTTTTTGTAAGAATACGTATGACCATGTTGAATGCTTAAAACAAGATAAACCAGGATAGATGAAACAAATATTTAGATTTGAATGCCACAACAATTGTGAAAGAGAAATTTTTTTAAATGAACATTTCTAGTACTAGTTTACGAATTTTGTCTTCGCCCTAACTTTTTTCCAAAACGAACTTTCAAATATTATCCGTTAGATTGGTTAGTAGATAATTTTTTCACCATACACGTGTCTCTAAACTAATTTGAGGCGACGGTTAAACGCGAAATTTGTATTGTATGTATTGATTTCGGGCGAGTGTTGGGCGAAACCTGGGCGAGTTTAAATGATGGGCGAGTGCTAGGCGAGTGTTAGGCGAGTGGTGAGGCGATTTAAATTTGTGGGCGTTTCTTGGGCGACGGGTTTATAAATGTGGGGCGTTTCAATTTAACTTGGGCGATGGTCAAAATGTTTGTTGGGGCGTTTCAATTTAACTTGGGCGATGCATTTTTTATTTGGGCGTTTTAATTGACTTTGACTTTTGATAACATATACTTTTTTTTTAGGCTATTGTTATATGCAATAATCAATGTGACTATCATGAAATATAGAACATTGTTAGTAATAAAGTCCATATGCTTGACCTTTAGTGTGTACTTACCCTTATCTTTTGGTACCATATGCCTACCAGACTACCATTTCTTATCTAATCTTTTTGTATTGTTTAGTTGGGCTTTTGATTTATTAACCGGGCGAGTAAACATTTGTTTGAGCCATTGTATTTAATTACCTAACTAGGCGAGTGAGTTTTTGGTGCGAGTAAATGAGGCGAATGAAAAGATGACAGTGGCATATTTCGTTCATTTTGGTAAAGATAAGAAAAAAGTTTGAATCCGTAAAATCACCAGCTATATAGATTATTTAGGTAATTAGCTTATTGTGAAATATGTACGGTAGTTCGTATTGCACTTCCAAACAACAATGTTATGCTTAGAGCAGGTTGTGTCAGATTTGACAACTGGTAGCAGTGGAGGCAACCTCCATGACATAGTCGAATTGTGATCGAAGGACAGGGGCAGGTCTGAAGATCAACCGTTAGTGGGGCGAGGAGATTTTTTTTTGGTAATAGGGAGTAATCTACCACCCTGGTAAAATATATTAACCAAAAGCATTGAAGTACAAAGGATGAAGGTGAGTTCCCTCATTTCAGTCCCTTAGGACACTTACATCAACCACTATATAAGAATGACAGACCATTCTTATAACTTACATAATAAACTTACAACTTACAATGACTATACAAGTGGATATGAAAATGAAAAATAAAAGCTTGCATCACTTAGGTAACACCTAAGCCATAGTTATCATAGAACTTCAAATCAACTTCCATGCGATCCAGAAACCACCCAGTAAGAAAACCAGAATGTATATATCATCCGTGAGGCACGTCTGAAATCCACATAGAACTTGAACTTACACGAATAAGCCTTAAAAACATGCATGTGATAGCAGCAAATAAGTAGAATCAAACCCTAAGCATTAGGGTTTAAATCATGTTCATCATCAACCTATGAGCAGCATACACAACTTACAATCCCAGCGTAATAGACCCAATAGATACGAATACCCACCACAACCAGGTCTTTGAACAATACGAACCAATCATAGTAACACCCATGACTCAGATTGATCCGACTTACATACTAATTCGCAGCTCCCATGATCACATTTAGGGTTATAACCTTGACCATTTCTTTCAAAAAACGAATCAATCGGATTCATGGGTCATAAGAAGATAATCCATGATTCACGTTATAAAGAATTAATAGGACAGTTGGATATTCGAGAGAGAAAAACTCGTTAATGGTTTTGGTCATTTGGTTAATTGATTTGATGCGTTTAGCTTTCTACTTGTTCTTTTTCTTTTTGCAAGAAACATATCAGAAAACACGTGCTATGAATTAACAGGGGCGTAAATGAGACGACACAACTCGCAAGTTATGCGAAATCGACTAGATTTAAACGAGTCGAGCTCTAAAAAAGCCGGCTTGTGAGGCTAGCAAGCCTTATCAATCTTCAATTTATATACACTTTTACCCTTTTTTACATGTAATTTACGTAGTTTTATAAAATCGAGTCAAGTTGAGCTTGATATCCTAATTCTTCATCGAGCTCGAGCTTCGAATGTGAAAATAATCGATCTCGAGTCGAGTTTCGAGCTCGATTCTTTAATGACGAGTCAAGCTCAAGCTTGAAATTTAAAACTCAACAAGCTCGAGTCAAGTTTCGAGCTTCCGCTCAGCTCGTCTACACCCCTTGTTGAAACATACACATTATTTTAAACTCAATTACCGACATATGGTACTAAATATTAATATTCGTTTTTCAAAGAAAACATTGGAGATTATTCTATTCTAAATCTAAATTTAAATGCACTACAAATTACTATCATAATCATTGGAGATTATTCTATTCTAAATCTAAATCTAAATGGTACTAAATATTAATATTCGTTTTTCAAAGAAAACATTGGAGATTATTCTATTCTAAATCTAAATTTAAATGCACTACAAATTACTATCATAATCATAAGCAATAAAAACTCCAAGCAAAACAATAGCCTTCTTTTTGCAGAAGAAAATACAGTGTACCCAGCTATAGCAACACAAAAAACAGACCCACCAGCAGAAACAAAAGAACACACACTGTAATCTCAAACCAAACTGCAGAGAAAAAGCGTAACCACAGACATAACCAGCTTCTTCGGCCAATCCCTTACCTAGCATGCCAATGGGATTGAGATTACATCCAAATTTAAAAGCATCCTCCAAACAATCCATTACTCCGTACATCCGAAGATCTTAAGTAAGAATTGCCTGACGCTATTAGATTCTGCTTTTCGACGTGAAATGTAATCTAAAATCTGTTATAATCTTCAATTAGTTGCCGATGTTGTAATAATGAACTGTTTTCTTTTTTCTTCTTATCTTTTCAGCCTGTTTCTGTTTTCTTCTCGGTTTGTTTCCTTTTCCAAACTGTCACGCAAATCAGTCAAATCAATAGGAAAATCATTTAAATTTTAGTCACCACACCTGATACAATACTTAACTTGTCATATTGTAAATAAACATAAAAAGCCGTATGGCATCATCCAAAGCATCATCCAGATACCATACTAGGAAAAGAAAAACAAAAACACATCCCATGTGACATCCACTCCTACTGCATTTTAACTAATTTACTTGCTAAAAAACAAACACCCACCTACCTAGCACCAAACGCCAAAAGGGTCTGTCTTTCATGACTATCAATGCACAAGATACACGAGGTACAAGTTACTCTAAACATGACCTCTTAGCAGCATACACTCTGGTGTACCACCACTAGCGCATGATGCACAAGGCATCCCCTTTTGAACACTCTTTGACTTTCATTTTTCCTTTGAACAACTATTAGTCATGAGAACACTGGGTTCCACCTAAAGCTATAAAAGTAACTGCACAAATCAAGTCTCTTTCTATCAAACAATAAATAGGAGCACGCTGCAAGTATCAGCAGACCAAGAGTAGAAAAAATGCCAGAATACTGTGTGACAGGCGGCACTGGATTAATAGCAGGATACCTCATCAAATCGTTGCTTGAACAAGGTCATACGGTTCGAACCACTGTTAGAGATCCAGGTATCATCATGAACACCAATTTTCCCAAAGAAAAGAAATTAATTTTGGAGTTATAATCTCAAATTGTAAATCAGACACTGAAGTGTCCAAGATGTCACATTAATCAAGTCTTCGTAAATATGTTTTTTCAAAATCTGTCCAGCATTTAAGACATGTAAACACTTTCGGTTTCAAATTTCGCTAAATTGCTACTGGTATATATTAGTCATCTTATAGAAATCTACTTTAGCACCGTAAGAGGGATCTTTTTTGAAAGGCAAAGCAATATATAAAAAACTGCCTAAAAGATGGTGTTAGACCTGAATACAGCAAGAACAAAAGATCATAATTTTACATACCGCGAATATCCAATAATATAAAGTAAATTGATCTCAAAAGTAGGAAAAAAAATTAACGAATTATGAATATTTATTTTCAAAAAAGATCTTGTAGTCCTATCAAGTGGTGTTTGAGCAAAACCCAACCATTAGATTGCCAAGAGAGCAAAAAGATTAATGATTAATCTCCCTATATATATACAAGTCGCCAACCAAAAAATCTGAAGTAAATAAAAATACAGATATAAATTACTATAATCTAAAGATAGTGTTCATCATGTCGGCCTTCATGACTTCCATTAGAACCAACATGGTCCGATCTATCAAACTTATATGCCTGAGGATAATATAAAAATTCCAGTAACCCCAAGGACAAAGACCAATTGCTAGATCACCTTATCACATTTCTTTTTTGTCTCTTAAGTCTATAACTTTACGTGTAATTATCAACTCTTACAACACAGAATTTCATTCTTTAGTCATTATGGGAGGACATACTATATATTTGTAAATTGTCAAATATTGCATATTTATATCATATCAATTACGTCAGTTTATTTCAACTATATTCAGATTATATCTAATTTAAATAACCATTAACAATTCTACTGAATAATATTTCATTATAACACTTGTCTTTCCGTAGTTCTCTAACCATCATAAATGGGCAATTTGTGACAAGAAAACAAGACAACAAACTGAAACCGAGAATATCAATCATTTTAACCACTATTGCTCATTTTATAATATCTACTTTGATTAAAATTGTATGAAAATAACTTACACTAAGAAATTTAGGAGTGTAAAAATATGGAACTGGCAAACTGAGTTTGTATGATAGGAAGTGAAAAGAACATGAAGGTGGAAAGACATTCTTACCTATTTCTACTTCAAAATAGCAAGTCGTTTGTGCAAGCACAAATGAGATGCATTGCAACAATATGATAACATAACCTTTTCTTCTCATTTTTACCAGAAAATATAGAGAAAGTAGGGTACCTGTTGGAGCTCAAAGGAGCACAAGATAGACTAAAGCTTATAAAGGCCGATCTCATGGCAGAAGGAAGTTTTGATCGAGCGGTAGATGGTGTCGATGGGGTCTTCCACACTGCCTCTCCTGTAGTTGTCCCATATGACCACAACATCCAGGCAAATTTCCTTTTAAAAAATATCAACTTAACTACCATTTGTTTCCTAAAAAAATATTGTATATTTATTTATCCAATCCAAATATAAATGCTACACTTTAAATTTCAAGGTCATATATCTACCACTTTGAAAGCACCAAATTGAGTAGTTTTGGACCAATTCAATTGTTTATTGTGATTTAATCAAATTTATTTATATCAAAACTTACCCTTTTCTTAAGCTAAGTCAAACTGAACCTCTTAATGTAAATTAGGAGTAACAAGAGTTTACAAGCTTTAGAATACTAATATCTGCAGGACCCTAACTAATCAATGCATAAAGGTAAAACTATAAAGGCTCATTTAAGTCTATTAAAATTTATAACATTCTAGATGTTCAAAAAAATATAATTTATAACATTCTTTAACCGAGAAAATAGCTTTTTTTGGAAGCAAAGTCAAAATAAACAGTTATTCATAGATCAGGAGTAACAAGATCTTACAAACATACAATACAATCATTTACAGGAAACCCTAATTGATCCATGCATAAAAGGCACCATGAATGTGCTGACCTCGTGCAAGAAAGCGAAGAGTGTAAATAGGGTAGTGCTGACCTCATCATGTTCCTCCATAAGATACCGGTATGACGTCCAACAAGTTTCTCCTCTTAATGAATCGCATTGGAGTGATACTGATTACTGCAAACAACACAACGTAAGGGAGCACTTTCAGTCTTAAAATTAATATATACAGTAGGTCCTCATTGACGTCATTTAATGTCTTTTGAGTTTTTTATTACATACAGCTTTGGTACGCATATGCAAAGACAATAGCAGAGGAAGACGCGTGGAACGTATCAAAGGGAAGTGGGATAGATCTAGTTGTTGTCAACCCTTCTTATGTGGTGGGCCCATTGCTTGCACCCCAACCAACAAGTACACTCCAAATGATACTTGCTTATGTTATAGGTAAGTACTAAAAGCATATACGTTGCAGTTTGTAATAGTGATCAAGTTTCGCCAATTTATGGAAACATAAATGAGTAACTTGCCTTTTTTAAACATTTATCCAAAATTGAACTGGGCTGCGAACCTGTATGTTGATTCGAAAAGCCAATAAGTCAAACTACAGAGGTGTTAGGATGTGCGTTTTGAATGCGACAGATATTAAATAAGGCTGTAACAGATGCTGCTTTGATGTACTTCTGATAATCAGATGTAAGGAAAATAGGATTATTTGAGGAATTATTAGATGATAAAAAGGGGGATGTGTTGCAAAATAGGGTAAAGGTCTTTCAAAGATATGGTGATATAAGTAAAGATTTAGTTGCAGCAATATTAAAAACTGGTTACCCTATACTAATTATTCACCCAAGTCCAAACACCCCTACATGCAAAAAAAGACCAAGTAAAAAAACATTGCAAATGGCACCCCCTTGCTAGCTATAATGTTCTTTTTGCATTTCTGCAATCAACGATTTGCATCTAGAAGTTAGTAACATACATAGAAAACCCAGAGCATTCAGTGAATTAGATTTGGGTTTAACAAACATTTTCATATCAGGGGCAGTGGACGAATACCCAAACACAACAGTAGGATTTGTGCACATAGACGATGTGGTGGCTGCTCATATTTTAGCAATGGAAAACAAAGAGGCTTCAGGGAGACTTATATGTTCAAGTACAGTGGCTCACTGGACAGAGGTTATTCACATGCTTAAGTCAAAATACCCTTCTTACCCTTATATCGCCAAGTAAGTAGACACCTATCTCCTATTTTCTAAAAATCAATTATTAATTGTTGAATGTTACTTAACAAATAGATGTGGATACCATTAGGTGTAGCAGTCGAAAAGGGGATGACAACCCACATAGCATGGATAGCAGCAAGATATTACAGCTGGGACTACCTCCATTGAAATCACTCGAGCAAATGTTTGATGACTGCATCAAAAGTTTTCAAGAGAAGGGCTTTCTGTGAGGTTCATCGTAATAACTAAAGAAATAATGCACTACAACATCATGCTGTTTTCAGCATATGTAGTCAAAGTTTCCTTTCCATTTTCCAAAAACATAAAGACTGATAGTAGTGAATCTCGCTAGAACTACCAGAATTTAAATCATAAGAGATTTAGTATAATGAATGCATTTATGAAGTGTTTTCCATGAGACTGTTTTAGATACTATAAAACATGAGCACAATGTTTATTATTACTCAGATTAAACCCAAGTGTACCTAGGAGGCTACGGTTTTACCTGAATTCGGGCTACTGTAAAGATCAGTATCAACAGCTACTTTCAGAGGTAAATATATTCCAAACAGAAAACAGATGAGCAATCCAAAGCAACCCCTTACACATGTGCACAATAAGAATCACAAAAATAATATGGTTCCACGAGTTCCCTAAATGATCATAGCTATCAATCATAAACAGGACAGTTTCTTTCATAGTTGGAATTAGAACAAAGCACGGTTTCTTTCATATTAAATCATATTAGCAAACGAGCACAGTTTCTTTCATAGTTGGAATTAGAACAAAGCCACTAACATATTGCCTTCGACTATTAAGTATACAGATTCAGAAAACTTACCATGGTGTTAGATCCGCAAAGTAGCACTCTGATGTCCAGATCAACAACGCCTTATCGAAATATAACAGAAAACCAACACCTTACAAATTGTGGAAGTATAACACCGAAGCTTTCTTTCAATTCCCAAAAGATCACGCGTTTTTGCTTACATGTTGTAGTACCAAAAACAACAGTCAATCACATTATTACAAACATCATACATAAACATACAAGTCAAAATATTCACGCTAATCAAGTTAACAACACAAACACAAACCCAAAATATTCGCAATAGTCAACTAAAACCGAAACATTTATTACCATCCAATGTATACCAAACACAAAATACAAGTAAAATACAATTCACAAAGTTAAAAAAGAATCCAAGTACGAAATTAACCGAAACAGAAACAATGTCATTTTATCAGAACCAAACAAAGACCGAAACAACAAACAAACAAACAGAGTTCGAAATACCAAAGACACAGACCGTTTTGCCGAATCAATAAAATGTACAAAACAAAACAAACATCCAGTCAGCATAATTTGTTATTCCTTCCCCCCATTCATAACATAACATCTCTCTCGAGAGTCGAATAAAAAACCCCAACTCTCATTCTATGTTTAAATCATCGTCAAGTTTACTAAACTCACCCATCAAATTCCCATTATTATCAATGACAAGCATATCTACACCCATCCCCTTCCACGGCGGCTTATTCTCTTCCTCCACGTCACTCCCCTGACCCGACCCGGACCCTGTCTCCGACCCGACCCGCTTCCCGTACTTCATCGACTGCAACGCCTTCGACGCCTCAATCTCCGGGTCAAGGTCACGAACCGGGTCGGGTCGGCCCGACGACAACATCCGGGCCCTAAACTCCTCTTTTTTATTAGTATAAGCTCTAGAAGCTTCCTCAGCTGTTAAATAAGTCCCTAACCATATCCTTTTTTTACTAAACGGGTCACGGATCTCAGCGGCCCATTTACCCCACTTCCTTAACCTAACTCCAGTAAATCTCTGTTTATTCTGTTTATTTTCCTCAATGATGACGTCATGTTTGTTGCCGAGGACGTCATCCTTGCTGGAGATGACGTCATCAGTTTTATTATTGTTATTAACAGGAGGAGGATCGGAGATGACGATCTCGCAAACGATTCTGCGAGGAGAGCGAGGTTTTTTGTGGTTGTTGGTGATGACGTCATCAGATTCGTCAGAAGAGGAGTCGGTGGCTTCTGGATCGGAGCAAATGACTCGAATTTTGCGAAGGTTTTTGCCGGTGAATTCAGATTGTTGTTTGTTGATGACGGTTTGTTTGAATCTTTTTGTTAAACGGTTGTTGTTATCTGACATAATGATTTGATTGAGTTTGGTTGGTTTGATGGCTGGCTTGTTTAACACATAAACGATGGGTGGTGAACGAATTGAAGGGGAGGAGATATAGTTATTTATATATTTTTGAGGGTTTTTTTTTATTGCACCGTTTAAACTATTTGGACTTATCGAATATTCTTTGTTGGTTTCTGTTAAAGCCTAGTTTGTTTCGGCTGAATAATAGGGTCTTTTTTGGCCCGTTATCAAAGGCCCATCACAATTTGTAAGAGCATGTGGTGTCTCCGGTAAATGTAGAGAAAAGTGTTGTTATATCGCGTAATATTTAATTACTATTGTATTATTTATTTCAACTCAAAATTATACATATATACGTTTAGGGGTGAGCATCGGGTCAAAATTGAACCGAACCGATAAAAACTGAAGCGAATTGAAAATTGATTTTGAGGAAAACATGAATCGAGAACCGAACCGAAATGAACCGAGCCAAACTGAAACCGAACCGAACCGGTTTGGTTCAGTTTAAAGGGTTTAGGTGTGTTTTTCTCGGGTTTGGCCTAAACCAAAACGAATTGAGCTAAACCAAAACTGAAAACCATAAATATATAAAACCGAAAACCGAACCGGTTCGGTTCAGCTTAAAGGGTTTAGGTGTGTTTTTCTCGGGTTTGGCCCGAACCAAAATGAATTAAGCCAAACCAAAATTGAAAACCATAAATATATAAAACCGAAAACCGAACCGAGTAAGGTCAGTTCGGTTTCGGTTTGACCAATTCGACTCAGGTTTTCGATTCAGTTCAGTTTTCGATCGATTTTGCTCAGCCGTATATACATTTGTGGTCACCAATGTCACATGCGAAAAACCTTTTTTTTTTTACAAAACATCCCCTCAAACTATAGGATGGGTTATGAAAATTACCTTGTACTTTTAGCTATTTGCGGTTTTTTTATATGACAAACTTTGTTTACCAAATATCTAACAATTTCCTTATAAAATATACCGTTGGAAAGGTCTTTAAATTGCGAACAAAATGGGCTCATAATTTCAATACTTTTGACTTGCGCAATTTTATAAAATTATTGAACTTTAATATATATTTTTTCTCCCTCCGTCCCATATTAAATGTCCATAATGAAATCTTGGAATGTCCCAAATTAAGTGTCCAGGGAATATTTTCAACCAATGAGAAGAGACTTTAGTGGGTAATAGTGATATTTAATTGGTGGAGAGTGTAGTTGGCCCCACTTTCCTAAAACTTTATGAATTTGAAAAGTGGACACTTAATATGGGACGGAGGGAGTATTTTTTAGGGAAAAAAAAAAAGGAAAAGGAAAAAATAAAAAATCAGAACACACCTTTAACTTATTTAATAACTTTAAAAACTACTATAAATTTTGTTTAAATATAAATATAATACAGGAATTCAAAATGTACCTTAAATTATGTAATAAGTTACAAAAACTAGCTTCAACTTTTACTTTTTATAACTTTTTTATATAACAAACATATTTATCAATTATCTACTAAATATTCAACAATTTTTATTTTTATTTTTTTAAATATATACCAATTAAAAAATTCAAATTTAAGATAAAATGAGTAAAATATTGCAATATTTTTGAATTACGTAGGATAAAAAAATCACTGTTAAAATTTTAAAATCAACATCTTATTTTTCGGGTAATAAGTCAAAATGATTGCAAGTATTTGAATTATATACATTGTAGACTCATTACAATAAGCACTACTCGTGTTAGTTTCTGGAAGAGTTTTTATATACATTTTACATTTAAAGTGTAAACTATTTAGTTAAAAGAATTACTGGTATAATAATTTCATTTTTGGGATCAAACAATTTACCGTCGCAACATAATATTTTTTATGCTAAGAAAATAAAGTAATAAAACAATTTTGAATAATTATATCATAAAAGTTGTATCAAATAATATATTGCCACACAATCATATATACCTCGTTTAAAACAAAATAAAAAATAAAAAAATTGAAGACATAAACGTGACAAACATTTAAATTGCAAGTTACCCATTACTTTTAAAATGTTCATAACCTATGAATTGGGCTCGAACTTATAGCTTAAAACACTTAAGGGGCTGTTTCTTTTTTTTCCTGTTTCTAGTTAGTGTCTGTGTGGATATATGTGTCCTGTTTCTAGTTAGTGTCGGTGTGGATATATGTTGTTTCTTTTTTATGCTTAATTGACCATCTTAATACGAGTTTTTTCCTGAACTAGTGTATGTGGAAAAGATTTATAAAAATT